>CAUYLG010007049.1:0-11205 GCA_963573385.1 Cacajao melanocephalus | reverse complement strand
CCCAGAAACTAGCTGTAATATGTGGTGTGTTCCTGTAAATGCATCTTGTTCTAGGGAAAGCAGATTCATCCTTGCGTGGTTTTCAGTGGGGTTGGGATGCCGGGAGGCTCAGTCTAGAGAGGAACAAAAGCAGCACCTCCTTCAGAAGCCCCCGAGGCCCCGCCTGTCCCAAGTGCCACTGTCTGGTGGCAGGGCAGGTGAGAAGGAGCAAGTCATTCACATCTTGGTTCCCATCCCAGCTGTGCCCTTTACTACCTGGGTGACACTTGGCAGTTCAGCTGACATCTGGGAGCCCTAGTCCTCAAATCCGTAAAATAGAAATAATGACATCTTCCTAGGATTGTTAGGAAGATTAAACTAGATTTAGCACAATGGTTAAAAGCTGAATCATAATGTCCCCCCACCACCACCCTTCCAAAATATCCAGCTCCTAATCCCTGTGTGTCCTGGCAAAAGGGACTTTGCAGGATGTGGTTAAATGAAGGATCTTGAGATGGAGGAGATTATCTTGGGTTATCCAGGTGGGATCTAAATGTAATCACCTGGAAAATATTCTTCAGGATATTATTCAGGAAAACTTTCCTAACCTATTAAGGCAGGATAATACTCAACTCCAGGTAATATGGAGAACACCACAAAGATATTCCTCAAGTAGAGCAACCCCAAGACACATAATCTTCAGATTCACTAGGATTGAAATAAAGGAGAAAATTCTAAGGGCAGCTAGAGAGAAAGGTCAGGTTACTCATCAAGGGAAGCCTATCAGACTCACAGCAGATCTCTCAGCAGAAACCCTACAAACTAGAAGAGAGTGGGGGTCAATATTCAATATCCTCAAAGAAGAGAATTTTCAACCCAGAATCTCATATCCAGCTAAACTAAGCTTCATAAGTGAAGGAAAAATAAAATTTTTCACGAACAAGCGAGTACTCAGAGATTTCATTACCACCAGGCCTGCTTTACAAGAGCTTTTGAAAGAAGCACACATACAGAAAGGAACAACTAGTATCAGTCACCCCAAAAACTTACCAAAAGAGTATCACCATAATGAAGAATCTACATCAACTAATCGGCAAAACAGCCAGCTAGCATTAAATGACAATATTAAACTTACATATATTAATGTTAATCCTAAATTTAAATGGATTAAGTGCCCCAATCAAAGACACAGACAGGCAAATTGAATTAAAAAGGCAAAACCCATCAGTACGCTGTATCCAGACATATCTCACATGCAAGGACACACAAAGACTCAAAACAAAGGGATGGAGGAAGATTCACCAATCAAATCGAGAGCAAAAAAAAAAAAAAAAGTTGTAATTTTCGTCTCTGACAAAACAGACTTTAATAGTAATAAAGACTAAAAGAAACGAAGGACATTACATAATGGTAAAAGGATCAATGCAACAAGAAGAGCTAACGATCATAAATACATACGCACCCAATGCAGGAGCACCCAGATACATAAGACAAGTTCTTAAAGACATATAAAGAGACTTAGACTCCCGCGCAATAACAGCGGGAGACTTTAACACCACATTGTTAATATTAGACTGATCAACGAGATAGAAAATTAACAAGGACATTTATGACTTGAACTCAGACCTAGAACAAGTAAACTCAATAAATATCTATAGAATTCTTCACCCCAAATGCACAAAATACACATTTTTCTCAGTACCATATTACACCTATTCTAAAAGTGATCACACAATTGGAAGTAAATCACTCTTCAGCAATTGCATAGCATTTCACAGACTTAAATGAAATATTGGTTGGCTGTTTGTTTGTTATTTTCTTCCCTTATTCCTTCCTGTCTCCGTTGTTAAGCATAATTATTGGCATAAAAGAGGTCTTTAATACCTATTTTTAGATTGCATTTCAGCCTGGGCAATAGAGCAAGACTCTTGTTCTCTCTCCCTCTTTCTCTTCCTCTTTCTTTCTTTCTTCCATAAAAAAAAAAAAATGTAATCACAAGTGTCCTTGTGAAAAGGGAGGCAGAGGGAGATTTGACAACCGAAGAGGAAGCAGGACGTGTGATGGTGAAGCAGGAGGCTGGAGTGGGGGGAGAAAAGGCTTCGAGGCAGAGAAGGCAGGCCCCCTCTGGAGGCTGGAAAAGCAAGGAAATGGGTTCCCCCCACCAGATCCTCCCGAAGGAGCCAGCCCTGAGGACAACCTCCACGTGAGTCTAATGAAACTGATTCCACACATCTGGCCTCTGGAGCTGTAGTGTAATAAATCTGTGTGGTTTTAAGTAATGTGTTACGGCAGCAGTAAGAAATTAATACACACGGACCTGGGGCCAGACTGCCTGGGTTTGATCTGAGTAAACCACTTACCAGCTGTGTAACCTTGGGCAAGCCACTTCGTCTCTTCATGCCTCCGTTTCCTCATCTTTCAATAATAAGGCCACCGCAAAAGGGCTGCGATGAGGAGTAAAGAAGCCAATATTGGCAAGTCATTGAGAATAGCACCTGGAACTTAGCGCTGTATAAGTATTTGTTAAATGAAATAGCTAGAGGCACATGAAGGTGGCGGGCTCACAGGACGCCGTGGGGTGACGCAAGTGGACACTGACGGGTTTGGCAGCGTGGGGTGTGCTCCGTGGAGTCAGTTCGGGAAGGCAGTGGCGTATGTGGTGCCTCTCAGGGAGACTGTGGTAGTCTCCATTAAAATGAAGCATGGATGCTTGAAGGAAGGAACCTCCGTTGTCTGTTTCACTGAATGCCTCACACCCTGCATTTCCCAGTGTTCCTTGAAATAATAGCTGCTACTTCAAAATGAGAGTCAAGGTCAAATAAGTTTGAGAAACTGCATTTCAAAGCCGACCAGTTTTCTCTTCTTGAGAAGTTTTAGAAGCTTTAATATGCTAATGAGCCTGGTGAATCTCTGAGAAGCATTTTTCAAACATTTGGCCACTCTCCCGGTTTATATGGAGCTTCCAACATACAAAGCTTCCGCTTCACTTCGGGGCAAGCCTGGACATCTGAGGCTGCCACGGAAGGTGTGTGAAGGTGGGACAGCCCCTCTGAGAGGCAGTGTTAGGGGCCTGTTTGCCTGACCTCAGAACTAACTAGAAAATGTAGCTGCTGCTCCTGTCATTCATATCCCACAGAGTCAGAAAGGGTTACCGACAGGCCCATCCATCCCTGTTACCTTCAGGGCCTGGGCCAGCCTCCAGTGGAGGCACCTAGATCCTGAGGCCCCAGACCCAGCACGCGCCCTCTCTTGCCTCCCTCCCGACCCAGTCCAGTACCCTGAGGGCACTGTGGATGCCACAGCCTTCAGGTCTAAGCTTCATCCCGTCCCCTCCTCCAGCTGCCCTTTGGCCACTTCTCACGCTTAGGGATGTACCTATCAGCAGCCACCATCTGCCTGTGGGAGGACAGATGGGTGTGGCTTGAGGAGGGGTCAGGCAGGGTATGCTAGTGTGGGGGACCCAGAGCCAGAGCTCCAGGTGTCTGGATCCAGGGCAGTACCTGTGGGCATTGACCACACAGCAGCACAGACCCTGAATTGCAAGTAGTGCCCCCAGTCACCAAACTGGCCCTTCCACAGGCGTATCTTTGTTTGCTTCTGTGCATCTCTAGGAGACCGCAGTTCTAAGCTCCTGGCGCGTCAGGAACTTGTGTCCTGATCTCCACTGTACCCCACAGGGCTTGGCACTGTACCTGGCATGCTGAGGCCAGGTCCAAGGCGAGCTCGCACCAGCAGCAGTCGCCGTGGCGATCGTGCCTGTGGCATGCCCTGGCCCTGGCCCCGGCCCCTCCCTCCTGAATGGAGGGCACAGTGGAGCAGGTTTCTGTTCTCAGCCATGGGGAGGACCACCCCTTCCCACAGGGAGCCCAGGCCTCTGCCCTCGGTGAGGGAGCAGGGCAGGCCACTGACTAGTGCAGCTTTCAGTGCCTACGATGGGAATGCACTTGGAGAGGTGGCCTTGAAATAAGTGCCTTTGCTTAATCTTCATGCGCTGGAACTGTATTTTTCACAAGGTGGTTTAGTTAGAGGGGCTGTGGAACTGGTAATGAGGCTGGCCTTGGAGGGGAGCCTTGTGAGAGAAGCTCAGCTGTGAACACTTCTAGCAGGGCTGCATTCATCAAATCCTGGGGGCTCCCGGGGGATTTGAAGCTCTACAGGGAAAATTATAGGGCAGGAAAAGACATAGGTGATTATGTTTCCTCCAAGAATGGCCATGCTTAAAACGTCACCATTAGGCACAACGAGTGACTTTCTCCGGGACGGTTCTTTTAAAAAATACTTTATTGGGTTTTTTAAATTACAAAAGCAGTATAGGCTTGTTTTAACACAGAGGTGTGTTCTAATTATCAAAAGGAAAAAAAAATCAATAGGTTCCCTGATTCCCATCTCCCTGCATCCCCAGTGGTACCCGTGCTAACAATTTGGTGTTTAGCCAGAGGTGATTAACGCACCTTTTGTGTGTGCTTATATAAAATGTATCAACATGCATACACATATATGGGCATTTTTGTTTTTATGTGTTGGTGTTTGCTTTTTTAAAAAAAGAGGAATCACACTATACCCACTATGCTGGAAGTTTCTCTTTTTACTTAGCAGTATACCACGAACATTTTCTAAGTCAATACATATAGTTCCACTGCATTTTTAAAGCCAGCTACATAATGTTCTGCAGTACAAGTACCATAATGTATTCAACTGTTTCCCTATTGATGTATATTCACGTTGTTTCCAGGGATTTTTTAAAATTATAATAAGCAGTTCTTTTAAAAATATTCTTTGATTTCTTTCTCTATCTTGTGCATATGTTGCAAAAGACTCCTTTGCCTTGGGAGACTTATAAAAATGGTGAACGATTTAAAATGTTTCTTTACAGTCACATTGATATAGTTTTAACGCCTTAAGCCATTTATGTATTGGTTTGGGTGGCCTGTATTTCCTGGGTGCTGTGCTTGGCACTGTGGTGGACAGTGACCAAGGAGACATCTGTCTGCAGGGACCCCTGCTTTAGTGAGGGTGCTGACAAGCAGGTGGACAGGAACGCCGCTCAGGTGGGAGAGAAAGAGGGAGGTTTCGGCCAGAATGGAAACTTAATAGACGAGAGTGTGGCCTCTTGGTTCAAATCCCATCTCTACCACTTAGTTGCTATGAGGTCTAGGAGAAGTTCACTCTTCTTATGAGGCTATTGTGAGACTCAAAAGAGTTAATGTAAAGAAAAGTGCTTAGAGGGCCAGGCATAGTGGCTCATGCCTGTAATCCCAGCACTTTGAGAGGCTGAGGAGGGCTGATCACATGAGGCTAGGAGTTTGAGACCAGCCTGGCCAACATTGCAAAACTCCGCCTCTACTAAAAATACAAAAAGTAGCTGGGTGTGGTAGATCACACCTGTAATCTAGATACCCCGGAGGCTGAGGCAGAACTGCTTGAACCCAGGAGGCAGAGGTTGCAGTGAGCTATGATTGTGCCACTGCACCCTAGCCTGGGGGACACAGTAAGACTCTGTCTCAAAAAAAAAAAAAAAAGAAAAAGGAGAAAAAGTAAAAAGTGCTTAGGGTCCAGCTGGCAAGTTGGAAACACCAAATGGATTGTTGCTGTTTGAAGTGCTGCCCCCGCCACTGGGAAATCAGGAAAACCTCCCCATGAAGGGGCAATGGTGCAGCTGGCCCTTGAGAAGGAGTTGAAGGGCCTTTCAGTCAGTTGGGGAAAAACAAACACTCCCTGCCCACCACCAACACCTGGTCCTGACCTCAGCTCTTCAGCAACCCAGGCTGTTCAAAGATCCAAAAACCTCTTTATTTTTAGTTGCTAAAAATATTTCCTAAGCCAGGGTTAGAGAATTTCTCCCTGAGTGGTAAACAGGTGACTTGGAACCAATCAGGGCCCAGCAGCCTAGTGATGATGGTGTTCCTCCCCTACCCCTAGATATTCCGCAGAATCCTTTCATGTGTCAAAAGGAAAGAAACTTATCAGAAACTTCCTGTTGAGAAAGCGATTCCTCTTACCCCAGACTTAGCAGATGCGCAGAAACCTTTGATTCCTGGATCTGCCGAGGCACACAGAGAACCAGAAACACCTACTGGCCTGGCCTGGCCTGGCCTGGGAGAGGCAAGTATCAGGGGTCAACCCAACAAGCCCTATTAGCGCAGCCTGGGGCAGCACACACCATAGTCAGGAGAGTGGATCTGGAAGCTGCCTGCCCTGGCTTTAGAGCCTAGGTCTGCCCCTTATTAACTGTGTGATCTTTAGTAAATTACTTAATCTCTTTGAGCCTCAGTTTCCCTGTCTGTAAAATAGAAATAAGAATATCTGTCTCAGAGCCCTGTTAAGTACTAAATGAGACGGTGCTTGTAAAGCACCCAGCACAGGCCCTGGTGCACAGTGAGGCTGCAGTCCATGGCCCTGTTGTTATGGTTATTGATGGAGACCGCCACCCTGCTCCCCTGGTTCCCCTGAAATGGAGGCTAGCGCTCCCCAACTGTCTGGCCATCTTTCCCCAGCTGCCTGGCCATCTTTCCCCAGCTGCCATTTGGGGATTGGCTCTGTGACAAGCAGGCAGCACAGGGACTGGGGAATGCTAGAGGAGGGCACCCAGCCCCACCTGGGAATGGGAAGGGGCAGCTTAGACCTATGGAAGGGAGGGATGCTTGATCTGGAGGTCTCCGGTGAAGAAGCTGAGAAGAGGAAGCGGGTGTATAGAAGATGGTACTGGTAACTTTGTTTGGCTGGAATGAGACACCAGGTGTGGCAGGTGATGGGGATGGAGGGACTAGCTGGTGTCAGGTGGGAAAAGTGCAGCTAGGAGGTTGGACTCGATCTGAACACTCTGGGGTGCCACTGGAAGGTTCTAGAAGGAGAGGTGACATGATTTGGTTTGTGTTTTAGAACATTCGCTCTGGCAGCAATGGAAAAGATGGCTGGGGTGGGGCACATGATGAGACCAAGGTGTGGCCACTGCAGCCCAAGCATTGGCTGGGGTCACTGGGCCTTACTGCTTCAAATAGAATCGGGCGCAAACTCCCACCCCACACTGGAGGGGACCCGGTGTCTATCCACTGGGCTCTGGGGGCTCAGGAACTTCCATTTCTCTCTTGACAGCTCCTCTGATGCCAAACTCCTTCTGCTGAATTCTCCACCTCCATTCTGCCCTTAGTGACCCCTGTAGGTACCTTTCCTGTCCCCATTGCTCCTCAAGGAACCCATGACCAAGGCCTCTTGGTTAACCAACATTTCCGTGGATCTGGAGCAAGGGGAAGGGGTGAGGTGATGATGGTACAACAGATAAGACAGCGCTGAATGCCACAGGCTCCTGAACGTACAGTCTCAGCACTGTCCCTGTCTCACGGGTGGTCAGCAGCAGTCAGCCCTCAGTGGGCTCCGGCCTCCCCATCTCGTGGGACTGGCCCAAGACGCTGCTTAGCCCCCTCCCCTCTCCTTCCAGTCCCACAGTTCACAACCCCCACCTCCAGTGCTCCTGTTCATTTCTGGGGCACATACATTAAGCCCTATACTGCTCTCCTCTGACCCCACCCCAACTCTGTCCAGAGGAATCTTCTTCATTCGCAAACACAGTAGGGTATGTAATGGGCCCCTAAACTAAGAAGGTCTCTTCCTTGCTAGGGACCCTATTGCCGGGTCTCCATAGAGGCCTGTTCACCGTGGGAAGAGGAGGAAGGGAAAGATGATAGACGGATACTCTGCCTCTGGAAATGAAAGCCGTGGTCTTAGTTCCACAAACAGAGCCCAGTCTAGATCGCAGGTAACAATGTGGGTTTCTCAGGCGGTGTAGACACCAGGGATGGAACCCAGTTTATTTGTTTGTTTGTTTGTTTGTTTGTTTGGTGGTCCATGGGCTTGTTGTGTTTTTTCCTGTGGCCCCCTTATTTTAATCATATATTGATTCTCTGGTCAGTAAAAATTCTTCTGAGGATGAGCATGGAAAATGTGGGCTTGAGTTTTCTTTAGAAGGAGACAGCATAAAGCCCAAACTGGCCAGTCCCCAATAGAGGGCCTGCTTAGCAGGCTGGCAGATGAAAGGGCGTGGGCCTTGGATCATGTAAAAGGCTGCAGGCCCTGGGCAATTGATTAAACCTCTCTTCTTTTGGGTTGCTTCATCTGCTAAATGGGGGTATTACTTCCTTACAGGAACATTATGAGATTGCAGTGAAATGGTATATGCAAAATCACCTGGCTTGGCCCACAGTCTGGCTTTTGGGTAATTTTGACACAAAAGGTAATTGCTATGAACCGAATCGTGTCTCCCCAGAACGCATTTGTTGAGGCCCTAATCTCCAACGTAACTGCCTCAGAGATAGGGTCTGTAGGAGGTAATTAAGTTTAAATAAGGTCATAAGGGTGGGGCCTAATCCTATAGGACTGTGGTCCAGAAGTGAAAAAGTGAGACCTCTCTCCCTCCCTCTGCTGTGTGAGGACACGGTGAGATGGCGGCCACCTGCAGGCCGGAAGAGCACCCTGCCCGGAACCTGACTGTGTTGGCATCCTGCTCCCAGACTTCCAGCCTCCAGAACTGTGGAAAATACATTTCTGTTTTTTAAGTTACCCAGTCCATGGCATTTTGTTTTGGAGGCCCGAGCTGACCACCATAGGTACATAGTTAACCTGTGGGCCATCTTTCTTCAGAAAGTGGTGACATAGCACATGTGGCCCTGGTGGGAGTTGGTCTGCGGTCTCCCTGTCCCTTGATGGAGCTCCTTCTGTGACCTCCAAGGTCCCAGTGATCTGGCTCCTACTACCGTCTTGGCCTCATCTGGTATCATCCGTCACTTCTTTCTCACATTGGTCTTCTTTCTTTTATCTCTCCAACTCTCTAAGCTCCATCCTGCCTTGGCGTTTTTGCACATGCTGTCCCCTCTGTAACGCATACCTTTGTAAGGCTTGCTTTGGACTCAGAGGTCCCCTCCGTAGAGAGCCCTGTCCTGGCCTTCTGTGACTTCTCTCATTTCCTTTGCCCTGTCTTATTCTCTTTCTGGCAGGCATCACTCTCTAAAATTAAATGGTTTACCTGTTTAATATCTGTTTTCCTCCCCTGGCATGTAAGCTCTGTGGGGACAGGGGCCTTGTCTACTTGTCCTGCTGTGTCCCTAGAGCTTCCCAAGGATTGTCATTTAATAGGGGTTCAACTCATAATGAATGAATGAATGAGTGAATAAACTGATTAGGGCAAAGCTCCAGGCCTCTGCATCCAGCACATATTGAACCCCAAACACCTTGATTTCCAGCACCACACCTTGTTTCTCATTACGACTAGAGGCCAGCCGGTCCATCCAGGGGATTTCCAATCCAAGGGTTCTATGGAGAGCATGGGGTCCACTTCTGAGGTCTAGGCTAGAGGAGGAGGTGAGTGAGTTGATCTTTGAATGTTTTTCTCTGCCCTTTCAACTACAACAGCTCTGAATTTGTCTGTTTCCCATGTTGGGCATACATGAAAAATCTTATTAAAAGAAATGGCTTGGAGAAAATGGAAACCAACAAATTGGATCCAACTCTTCACATGACACTGAGGAATCTAAGGTCCAGAGACTTGCCACACACAGATGGCCAGATGTGGGATGCTCTGTTCCCAGGGATGCCAAGCTCAGGGATCAAGAAATTCCTGCTATCTGAGTGAAACATAATGGCTTCCTCAACTGCTGGAACCTGGCTTTCTTTCTCTGAGAACTGAGGACAGGGGAAAGGATTTATGATCACTACTCCTCTCTGTTAGTCCCAAACAAACTTCAGCCTCCATAATCCCCATGGGTGGTCATTACACACTGCAAGAGACCAAGGGCGAGCTCTACAGACACACTCAGGAAAAGCCTGTCCTGGCCGGACCAAAGAGCCAACTGTGAGGCATGTGGCTCAGGGAGCGGGATGGTTTCAGACGACACGGAGTCTGCTGGCGTGGACCCTAACACCGTAAGCATCTTATTGATGGTAGAATCATAGACTTTCCTGACAAGGCTCATTCGATGGCTGTCCTCTTTTAGAGCCACCTTTTTTCTTTTTTTTCTTCTTTTAAGACGGAGTGTTGCTCTGTCGCCCAGGCTGGAGTGCAGTGGCTCGATCTCGGCTCATGCAACCTTCATCTCCTGGGTTCAAGCAGTTCTCCTACATCAGCCTCCCAAGTAGCTGGGATTACAGGTGGCTGCCACCACACCCAGCTAATGTTTGCATTTTTAGTAGAGATAGGGTTTCACCACATTTGCCAGGCTGGTCTCAAACTCCTGACCTCAGGTGAGCCACCTGCCTCAGCCTCCCAAAGTGCTGGGATTACAGGCATGAGCCACCACGCCCGGCCTAGAGACACCTTTTTTCTACCTTTGCTTCCCACCCCCCACCTTCCTCCCTTTCTCCTCTAGTTCCATGGAGCATTTGCTGACTAGAAATTTTATGAAATTTTATGCTGCAAACCCAGAAGTTCATTTCATCACTGGCAATCAGCTCCTGTCCTCAGGGAAACCTAATTAGGTACTACAGGACTTTTGATGTTGCTTCCATGGTAACCCCCCTAGTAATGGTGTACATGCAGAATATATGCTCCAGGGTGTTTAAATTTATATGTGTATGTGTGTGTGTGTGTGTGTGTGTGCGTGTGTGTGTGTGTGTATATATATATATATATATATATAAAATATAAAATACATTATATATATAAATAATATATCCTAAGAAAATCTGTAGTTTTTTCCTTTTGCTTCGTTTCTGTGTATATTTTTTTAAAAGATGGAAATTTTCCCTGAAGTTTTTTCCCCGCAGAGAGGGAATGGTACACAAAAAGGCTTTTTCCATTTTCTCTCCTTTAATTTAGAGAAATTCATAGTTGTGCAAGAATGAAAGTTTTTCAGGTTGGTCAGAGTGTTTAAGCAAGAATTTGCTCTCCTCTCTGATAGCTGAGAACGTTTTCATGACATATTTTTCTTAAATAAAAAATCAGAAAGGTCTCAAGGCTTTCAAAATAGAATGGGGAAGAAATGAGTGAATCCAATGAATTGACTCTAAACTTACCCTTAAAAAAGGAAAAGGCAGGCTGGGCACAGTGGCTCAAGCCTGTAATCCCAGCACTTTGGGAGGCCAAGGCGGGCGGATCATGAGGTCAAGAGATCGAGACCATCCTGGCCAACATGGTGAAACCCCGTCTCTACTAAAAATACAAAAATTAGCTGGGCGTGGTGGTGTGCGCCTGTAGTCCCAGCTACTCGGGAGGCTGAGGCAGGAGAATCGCTTGAACTC
>CAUYLG010007047.1:133-11620 GCA_963573385.1 Cacajao melanocephalus | reverse complement strand
ATGAGAAATTAGAAGCATAGAGAATTAGTTTAAAGTAGTTAACTTTTGGACAATCATTTATTTAACAAGTAATCCATAGTTTATGGATTATGAGTTCTTGTAAATTGAAATCATGGAACTTCTGAGTCATGAATATCTTATTGTTCTCTCTTTTTTTTGTTTGTAGAAAGTGATTTATTTAAAGAGAGAGAGAAACAGGAGAAGGAGAGAGAAAGAAACAGCTAACTCTCACACTGAGTGACAGAATCCAGAAAGATGGAATCCAGGAGAGGAAAGCAGCTTCTTCACTGATTGGAAAGGAATATAGAGAGATGGAGTTTAGGAGGAAAGACAGGTTTCCACATGAGAATGTGGAAGGGGATTCCAGAGGGGAAATCCAGGAGAGAGAAGGATGGCTTCCATGAAGGGAGTATTCGTGAAAGGGGACCCAAACATGGAGTCCTATCTTTGCCTGTGAGATTTTAGGGTGAATCTTTTGTGTTTGTAGTCGTGGATTGAGAAGTAGTATATGTGAAGGAGAAAAGAAATGTAAAAGTCTTCTTAATTTTGGGTTGTAATCCTTCAAAGATGTATTTTTTAGCTCTATTGTTCTGAGTCACATGCACATTCTAACATTAAATTAGAAAAATAGAATTATTTTCCTATAGTCAACTTTATAATTTCTTCCTTTTTATTTCTATTAAGTGCTTCATAATACACTCATAACCTTTCAGCAGGAGTAGATGAGCATAACTGAGTTACTTTTTCATCAATCAGGAAATGATTTCTGGTTTTTTTTTTGAGAAGGAGTCTTGCTGTGTTACCAGGCTGGAGTGCAGTGGATTAATCTTGGCTCACCACAACCTCCACCTCCTGGATTCAAGCGATTCTCCTACCTCAGCCTCCTGAGTAGCTGGGATTACAGGCGTGTGCCACCATGCACAGCTAATTTTTGTATTTTTAGTAGAGATGGAGTTTCACTGTGTTAGTCAGGCTGGTCCTGAACCCCTGACCTTGTGACCCGCCCACCTCCCAAAGTGCTGGGATTACAGGCGTGAGCCACCGCACCCAGCAAATGTTTTCTAAATCAAATATTCTCTAAACCCTTTGACATATACTATAATAATGACTCCACAGATTCACCCCTTTCCATCAAACTCTGCTATTTGGAATACTGGCTTTTTTTTTCCTTACCCCAATTAGTGAACCTGTGGATGTGTGCAGTGGCCACTCTGAGGATGAACAACCTTGTGCCATGAGGGTGATTCTAGGGAGAATTTCGAACCACATAGCAGCACAGTTACCTAGTCCAGAAATCTTTTAGGACCTTTATAGATAGGTGACCTATCTTCCTATGGTCCTTTTAGATTTGAAATACAAGCCTAAATATATTTTACTCTTTGATTAAATGTTACTTCTTCCCAATTAGAGGCAGAGTCTTGCTCTGTCACCCAGATTAGAGTGGAGGGGCACACTCATACCTCACTGCAGCTTCAAACTCCTGGGCTCAAGTGATTCTCCTGCCTCAGCCTCCTGAGTAGCTTGGATTACAGGCACACACCACTGAGCCTGGTGAATTTATTTTATTTTTTGTAGAGACAGGGTCTGGCTTTGTTGCTCAGGCTAGTCTCAAACTCCTGGCTTCAAAGGATCCTCTTGCCTCACCCTCCCAAAGTGCTGAGATTATAGGCGTGAGCTACCATGCTGGGCCCAAATCTTTCTAATTACCACATTTGAATAGCTATTTTCTTTACCTTCCTAGGAAGTGTTTTCAGACTATAAGAATAAAGGCAGAAGATGCATGAAAATAAGCATCCTTTTTGGTCTGTTCCTTGGTGGTAAATTCCATCTCAATAATGTTGAGAGGTAGGAGGGGTGAGTAAATTAGCATGTGAAGAGCAAGCCATTTTCTCTTTTACTCTCCACTTTTCTAATTTTATTTGCTTCAATGGGATCACATCAGCATTCTCCTGTCATCTAGACTTGGACATATTTGATTAATAATGATTATTATGGCTATATACATGGTAGAGGACTTTGTACTTTTCAAAGTGCTTCTACATGCATATATATATATTTTTCTCTCTTTCCTTCATCTTCTCCATATCATCACCAAGTTCCTACTCATTCTGTAGCTATAATATCTTTTATATCCAACTACTTCATTTCAGTAGCTGACACTATAAAAATCACAGCATAGTGGGATCGGAAGGATCCTTAGAGACCACTTAATATGGGCTTCTCGTTTTATAAATGTAGAAACTGAGATTTAATGTGTTTGAGTAACTTTGGCAAGATTATAGTTAACCCCTTCTCCAGGTTCCTTGACCAGTACTTTCAAGGCCATAAATCAATGGCTGACCGACTGTTTGGTTTCACTCCCACCCACATGCCCACCCCAATTACGTTCCATTCTGTATAGAGTTGGGAGAAAAATCTTTTTCAAATTTCATATTATTAAAGATGGGCTCTTTCCTCCAGACTTAATGGGACTTCTTATTTTCTGTTATATTAAATCAAAAGTCCTTATAAATGGGTTTATCATGTGTTCCCTCTTTTTCTTTTTGAGACAGACTCTTTCTCTGTCACCCAGGTTGGAGTGCAGTGGCATCATCTTGGCTCACTGCAACCTCCACCTCCCGGGTTCAAGCAATTCTCCTGCCTCAGCCTCCCAAATAGCTGGGATTACAGGCATGCGCCATTATGCCCAGCTAACTTTTGTATTTTTTTAGTAGAGATGGGGTTTCACCATGTTGGCCAGGCTGGTCTCTAACTCTTGATCTTGTGATCTGCCAACCTCAGCCTCCCAAAGTGCTGGGATTACAGACATGAGCCACCGTGCAGGCCATGTGTTCCTTCTTTACAACTCAAACGTGCATTTTTATAGCAAATTAATTACACTTGAATGTATGTTGTTTTTATAATGTACTGAAATTTTGGGCATACATAGTTTATTTACCCAGTATGCTTGAAATATCTTGAATTAGAAACTGTGCCATTTCTTTTGTAAGCGTTTCCATGGTATCTTATGTAGTGTTCTGAGTTGGTGCTCAATAAATAAAAATGAAGTTCTTTTCCAAGTTAAGTGCAAAGACACTGCTTGGAAATAGTTCTTTCAATAATAAATGGAAACACAATGTTTGTCATCTTCCTCTACTATACTTCTACAGTTACCATACTCCTATTTTTGCATGCAATTGCAGTTTTTTCTCATGTCACTCTATTCTCCTATAAACTCCTTGAAAGAAGGAACTGAGCCTCCAGTAGGTTCTGAATAGCATAGTAAGTTTTTTTTTTTTTTTTTTTTGAGATGGAGTCTCGATGTCACCCTAGCTGGAGTGCAATGGTGTGATCTCAGCTCACTGCAACCTCCGCCTCCCAGGTTCAAGAAATTCTCCTGCCTCAGCCTCCCAAGTACCTGGGACTACAGGCGCAGGCCACCACTCCTGGCTAATTTTTGTATTTTTAGTAGAGATGGGGTTTCACTATGTTGGTCAGGCTGGTCTTGAACTCCTGACCTCAGGCCATCTGCCTGCCTCAGCCTCCCAAAATGCTGGGATTACAGGCGGGAGCCACCGCGCCTGGCCCACAACATATGCTTTCTTAATATTTGATTAAATAAATCATTGAAGCATACATAGATGCAAGGAAACATGTTAAAGGAAAATTAGTAAGTTCAAATGTCTACTCTTAAAGCAAGGTAATTTGGTAAATCAGTAACCTCTATTTTAAAGTTGCAACAAGATTTTATGATATGATTCTATTGATTTTTTTTTACGTTTTTGAGGGTTTGAAACATTTAAAAATTATTTAAAAATCAGTTTAAAATATTAGTTTAAAAAAAGTAATGAAAATGTAAAGGCATGTGAAAGCTTTTCTAATTTTTTTTTTTTTTTTTTTTTTTAAGACAAAGTCTCTCACCTAGGCTGGAGTGCAGTCACATGATCTCGGCTCACTGCAACCTCTGACTCCTAGGTTCAAGAGATTCTCCTGCTTCAGCCTCCAGAGTAGCTGGGACTACAGGCCTGCACCACTATGCCTGGCTAATTTTTGTATTTTTAACAGAGAGGAGGTTTCACCATGTTAGCTAGTCTGGTCTCTAACTCCAGACCTCAGGTGATCCACCCGCCTTGGCCTCCCAAAGTGTTGAGATTACGGGCATGAGCCACTGCGCCCGGCCTCTAAATATTTTTGACACTATAACTTGCACTCTGTTTTGTTTTTAATACTTATAATGTGTTTCGTGAAAACTATTTTTATGTTTATGCTTCTGAGCTTCTGGTGCCCTCTAGTGGCAATTTTTTTTGAGTGGAGTCCTGCTCTGTCACTAAGGCCTGAATGCATTGGCACAATATTGGCTCACTGCATCCTCCACCTCCCAGGTTCAAGTAATTCTCCTACCTCAGCCTTCCAAGTAGTTGGGACTACAGGCATGCACCATGCCAGGCTAATTTTTTTTTTTTTTTTTTTTTTTTTTATTTAGTAGGGACCGGGTTTCACCATGTTGGTCAGGCTGGTCTCCTCCAACTCCTGACCTCGTGATCTGCCCGCCTTGGCCTCCCAAAGTGCTGGGATTAGGGATGAGCCACCTCGCCCAGCCTAATTTATTGTTAAACCCTTGCGTTTGAAAAATGCTATTACTTGATATCGCTGAATTCTTTTTTTTTTTTTTTTTGAGACGGAGTCTCGCTCTGTCGCCCAGGGTGGAGTGAAGTGGCGCGATCTCAGCTCACCGCAACCTCCATCTCCTGGGGTCAAGTGATTCTCCTGCTTCACCCTCCAACTAGCTGGGAAAACAGGCGTGTGCCACCATACCTAGCTAATTTTTGTATTTTTAGTAGAGACAGGGTTTCACCATGTTGGTCAGGATCGTCTTGATCCAGTCTCGGCCTTCTAAAGTGCTGGGATTACAGGCGTGAACCACCGTGGCTGGCCAATAATAGTTGGATTCTTTTTTTTTTTTTTTTAAAGACGGGGTTTCACCCTGTTGGTCAGGCTGGTCTTGAACTCCCGACCTCAGGTGATCCGCCCGCCTTGGCCTCCAAAGTGCTTGGATTACAGGCATGAGCCACCGCGCCTGGCCCAATAGTTGTATTCTATAGTCAACATTTCACTGGAGGAAAATTAAACTTGTAAATGATGGGAAGAAAGTGCTGATTTGGATTAGTGTAATAACTCCTAGAAACATTGTTGCAACATGTGATGAATAATAATTTAAGAAACAAGTGTGGGGGCCGGGCGCAGTGGCTCAAGCCTGTAATTCTAGCACTTTGGGAGGCTAAGGCCGGTGGATCACCTGAGGTCAGGAGTTTGAGATCAGCCTGGCCAACATGGTGAAATCTCATCTCTACTACAAATAAAAAAAATTAGCGGGGTGTGGTGGCTGGCATCTGTAATCCTAGCTACTCGGGAGGCTGAGGCAGGAGAATTGCTTGAACCTGGGAGGCTGAGGTTTCAATGAGCCAAGATGGCACGACTGCACTCCGACCTGGGCAACAGTGTGAGACTCTGTCTCAAAAACAAAAAAGAAATAAGAGTGGGGAATAGCTGGGCGCGGTGGCGCGTGCCTGCAGTCTCAGCTACCCTGGAGGCTGAGGTAGGAGGATCCCTTGAGTCCAGGAGTTCTGGGCTGTAGTGCGCTATGCCCATCGAGTGTGTGCACTAAGTTCGGCATCAATATGGTGACCTCCCCGGAGCGGGGGACCAACAGGTTGCCTAAGGAGGGGTGAACCGGCCCAGGTCGGAGTCGGGGCAGGTCAAAACTCTGGTGCTGATCAGTAGTGGATCGTGCCTGTGAATAGCCACTGCACTCTAGCCTGGGCAACATAGCGGAGACCCTGTCTCTTTAAAAAAAAAAAAAAAAAAAAAAGAGTCGGGTATAATTCCTCAGGTCTTAACCAATACAATTTGGAGCGGAATGCCATGGAAATTTAACTAGGAAGCTAAGGATATCAAATCAAGAGGACATGAAGAACATACAAACTGGAGTGATAGTTTACATAGTTTCTTTCATCTGTAGATTTTAGACAATTAGGAAATAATTGCTCTTCGGAGGGTGATCCTCCTGTGTTCAAAAGATTACTAAATGCAGTGGTATTTGCCCGGTCTCAGAAATCAGATTATAGAGATTCAAAGTATAATATAACTGGTCAATTTCTTTTCTTTTTTCTTTTTTTTTTTTTTGAGACAGGGTCTCACTCTGTCACCTGGGCTGGAGTACAGTCACAGCTCACCATAGCCTTGACCCGCTCAGGCCCAGGTGAGTTTCCCACCCCAGCCTCCTGAGTAGCTGCAACTGTAGGCATAAGCCACCACACCTGGCTAATTTTTTTTTTTTTTTTTTTTTTAAGAGGGAGTCTTACTCTGTTGCCCATGCTGGAGTGCAGGGGCATGGTCTCTGCTCATTGCAACCTTTACCTCCCGGGTTCAAGCCATTCTCCTGCCTCAGCCTTCTGAGTTGCTGGGACTACAGGCATCTGCCACCATACTCGGCTAATTTTTGTATTTTTAGTATAGACAGGGTTTCACTATGTTGGCCAGGCTGGTTCTCGAACTCCTGACCTCAGGTATTCCACCCGCCTTAGCCTCCCAAAGTGCTGGGATTATAGGCTTGAGCCACTGTGCCGCACCTCTTTTTTTTCTCTCTCTCTTTTTTGAGACAGAATCTCATTCTGTTGCCCCGGCTGGAGTGCAGGGGTATGATCTTGGCTCACTGCAACCGCTGCCACCCGGGTTCAAACAATTCTCCTGTCTCAGCCTCCTGAGCTGGGACTATAGGCAGGCGCCACCACGCCTAGCTAATTTTTGCATTTTTAGTAGAGATGGGGTTTCACCATGTTGGCCAGGCTGCTCTTGAACTCCTGACCTCAGGTGATCTGCCCTCCTTAGCCTCCAAAAGTATGTCCTGGGATTACAGGTGTGAGCCACCGCACCTGGCCAAAATTTGATTTTTTATGCTCAACACTCTTGCATTTAATGATCTCTCTCACTCTCTTTTTTTTTTTAAATATAAGGCGGGGTTTCACCATGTTGGTCAGGCTGGTCTTGAACTCCCGACCTCAGGTGATTCACCTGCCTTGGCCTCCAAAGTGCTTGGATTATAGTCATGAGCCACCACGCCCGGCCTACTGATCTCTTTTATTACCAATGTTTTATTCACTATTTTTATGCAGAGTATTAAAAAATCTATGTTTCTAAGTACATTTCTTCCAAGGTCCATATATGGCATTTCCATAGGCTTATTTGGGGAATTGTACCTGGTTGTCCTATATCTCTCCTTGGATCTCTCACTCACACTTAAAAGTTTAACATAATTCCCATATATGCTCCTTTTGTGTTTCATGATTATTTTTCCTTCCACCATCCTTCCTTCCCATTGGCCTCTTTTCTATTCCCTAATCTATCTCTCCTTCTGTTCTGATGGTTCTGTATTTATACTATTTATTGGCTTTCCCTTTTATTTTGGGACTGGTCTCCTTGAAAAGTTATTTTTTAATTTTTAATTTTTTTTTGCCGTCAATACGAAATTTACTTGTTTAAAAAAAATCCAAATGCTGGCATTGTCCAGAAAAATTCGACAGGTTTATTTATAATTATTATAAAGTTGAACCACTGAAACTTGTTCACTGAAACATTTTAATTTTCATTAATGTTTTACATCTCCACATTTATATTAAACATTCACACACAAATGAAAATGGAAAAACTGTCAATACCTGATTTCTGTCCCCTATTTTTCCACTCGCAATCATATACTTAGGTACCTTTTGACCCCATGGAAAAAAAATTAATGTTCAGAACTACCAATAACAGGGAGAATTTTTTTTTTTTTTTTTTTTTTTTGAGAATGAAATGTTTCCCATCATAGTGGATTCTTCAGCATGTTCTCCACGTATGCGGCATGCTAGCTGGGTGTCTTTTGGCATAATTGTTACATGTTTGGAATGGATAGCACAAACGCTGGTATCTTCAAAAAGGCCAACCAGATACGCCTCACTTGCCTCCTGCAAAACACCGATAGTTGCACTCTGGAAGCGCAGATCTGTTTTAAAGTCCTGAGCAATTTCTCCCACCAGACGCTGGAAGGGAAGTTTGCAAATCAGAAGTTCAGTGGACTTCTGATAACGTCTAATTTCACAGAGTGCCACAGTACCAGGCCTGTAATGATGAGGTTTCTTCACCTTTCCAGTAGAGGGTGCACTCTTGCGAGTGGCTTTGTAGGCAGTTGCTTCCTGGGTGCTTTAGCACCGGTAGATTTGTGGGCAGTCTGCTTTGTACTAGCCATGGTATAGAGACCTCCTTACTTACCCACCTTCTCCTTCGGCTGGAGCTCGGTGAGCGAGAAGTGGCACTGGCATTGGAGAGCTACAGCCTATTTTTAATTTTTTTATTTTGAGATGGAGTTTCAGTCTTGTTGCCTAGGCTGGAGTGCAATGGCGTGATCCCGGCTCACCACAACCTCCGTCTCCCAGGTTTAAGCAATTCTCCTCCCTCAGCTTCCCAAGTAGCTGGGATTACAGGCATGTGCCACCACACCCAGCTAATTTTGTATTTTTAGTGGAAATGGGGTTTCTCCATGTTGGTCAGGCTGGTCTCGAACTCCTGACCTCAGGTGATCTGCCCACCTTGGCCTCCCAAAGTGCTGGGATTACAGGCGGAGCCACCGCGCCTGGCCATATTTTGCTTTCTGACCTTCTACAGAGAACCTGCAAGTCTAATCTAGTTTTTCCTAAAGGAACAGAATCAACTGAGTGACTCCTGGGTCAATTCCCTGAGATTACCATTTTCTAGATCTTTAATGGGGCTCAGGAATTTGTAGTTTAAGACTTGCTGGCTGAATTTATCCCATATACAGTCACCAACATTCTATTCTTTAAGCACTGGTCAGAGGCAACCTGTGGTGAAAAGTGCACTGAGTGTGGAGTCAGAAGGCCTGTGATTATAATTTGCCAACATTGTTTATGAGCTCTGTGAACTTGGACCTTAATATCTTTGAGCCATGTCTGTAAATAGGGTGATAATAAATCATTTAAATCAGCTGGGTGTGGTGGCTCATGCCTGTAATCCCAGCACTTTGGGAGTCCAAGGTGGGAGAGATCAGGAGTTAGAGACGAGCCTGAACAACATGGTGAAACCTCATCTCTACTAAAAATACAAAAATTAGACGGGCATGGTGATGTGCACCTGTAATCCCAGCTACCCGGGTGGCTGAGGCAGGAGAATCATTTGAACCCCAGAGGCAGAGGTCTTGGTAAGCTGATATTGTGCCACTACCCTCCAGCCTGGGCGACAGAGCCAGACTCCGTCTCAAAGAAGAAAAAAATCATTTAAATCATGATATTGAGTATATCTGGATCAGAAGCCTTAATTATTAAGATTTTTTGTATATAAATCTGTATCTTTATGTATAGTCTATTTTCTTCTTGTAAAACCTGGATATTGATGTCCATTCAGCTTAACTCAGGCTGCAGAACTGGATCAGAAAGTGAGAAAGAATGGGTAGGCCGGGCGCGGTGGCTCATGCCTGTAATCCCAGTACTCTGGGAGGCCGAGGGGGGCGGATCACGAGGTCAAGAGATCGAGACCATCCTGGCCAACATGGTGAAACCCCATCTCTACTAAAAAAAAAATACAAAAAAATTAGCTGGGTGTGGTGGCACGCGCCTGTAATCCCAGCTACTCGGGAGGCTGAGGCAGGAGAATTGCTTGAACCCAGGAGGCAGAGGTTGCAGTGAGCCGAGGTCACGCCACTGCACTCCAGCCTGGCACCTGGTGACGGAGTGAGACTCTGTCTCAAAAAAAAAAAAGAAAGGAAGAATGGGTAAGAAAGGGTAACAAAATGCTGAGATCTATGGTCAGGACTATTTAAAAAAGTCTCTTGACTGAAGTCAGTATTAGTCGTGAACTGCAGGGTGGTAGAAGAAACATGATAGGGTACTACCCCAGACAGCATAGGGAAGCCCACATCCACACATGAATAGAGAGTAAGATTTGGGGGCAGTGGTTCTCCACTTGGATCATCATAGGACTTATCTGGGCAGCTTTAAAAACTCCTGAACTCATCAGGCTGGGTGCGGTGGCTCACACCTATAAGATCAGCACTTGGGAGGCCAAGGTGGGTGGATCACTTGAGGTGAGGAGTTCAAGACCAGCCTGATCAATATGGTGAAACCCTATCTCTACTAAAAATACAAAAAAATTAGGCCAGGCTCAGTGGCTCACGCCACTGGGATTACAATCCCAGCACTTTGGGAGGCCAAAGTGGGTGGATCACCTGAGATCAGGAGTTTGAGACCAGTCTGGCCAACATGGTGAAACCCCATCTAAAAAAAAAAATTTGCCAGATGTGGTGGCGGGCGCCTGTAGTCTCAGCTACTTGGGAGGCTGAGGCAGGAGAATCGCTTGAACTCAGGAAGGGGAGGTTGCAATGAGCGGAGATTGCACCACTACACTCCACCCTGAGCGACAGAGCAAGACTCTCTCAAAAACAAAAACAAAAACAGAAAAACCAAAACCACTTCTTAAGTTTCCATTCCCAAAGGTTCTGATTTAATTCATCTTGAGTGGGGCCATATCATAATTTTAAAACACTCCCCAGTGCCCATGTTGTTTCAATGTGTAACCGTGGTTTAGAGTCATTGTTTTAAGGTGTCTCATTAGAAATTTGCTTTTTCTTTTCAGATGGATACTTATTAGAGTGATTGTCTTATTTTATTTTATTTTTATATTTTTTTTTTTACTTAACAATGCTGCTTCTTCTGTAGATTGTCTTGTTAAATCAAAAATTTATTAAGCCCATTTATTAAGCACGTAACTTAATATATGCCAGGCATTCTTTTAAGCACTTCATAAATATTAACTCAATCTTCTCAACAATATATGAAGAATTGTTATCTCTGCTGATGAAATTGAGGTACTGAGATATTAAGCAACTTGACATAATTGTTCATGTTGAATATTTAACTATACCTCTCAAAAAACACGAACATTTTTTTACGTAACTACATCAAAGACAATTGACAATTTCTTAATATCATCTAAAATCTAGTCTGTGTTTAAACATCTCCAATTGTCCCTAAAATGTCTTTACAGCTAAGTTGTTCAAATCGGGATCTAAGCAAAATCCCACATTGCTTTTGGTTGTTTTCTTAGGTCTCTTTTAATCTGAACAGTTCTCTTCCTCATCTCCCCCCAACCCTCTTTTTTTTTGAGATGGATTTTTTTTGCTCTTGTTGCCTAGGCTGGAGTGCAATAGGGTGATCTCTGCTCACTGAAACCTCCACCTCCCAGGTTCAAGCAATTCTGCCTCAGCCTCCTGAGTAACTGGGATTATAGGCATGCACCATCACACCCGGCTAATTTTTGTATTTTTAGTAGAGATGGGGTTTCTCCATGCTGGTCTCGAACTCCTGCTCTCAGGTGATCTGCCCACCTTGGCCTCCCAAAGTGCTGGGATTACAGGTATGAGCCATCACGCCGCCCAACCCCCCCCCCCCACCCCCCACGACT